>WYDI02161081.1:0-40555 GCA_009867235.2 Psittacus erithacus | reverse complement strand
TTTGTGTTATACCTTAGTTACTGGACTGTTCTTATCTCAACCCGTGGGAGTTGCATTCTTTCGATTCTCCTCCCCATACCTCCGGGACTGGGGGAGGGGTGGGGGGAAGGACAGGTTTTGGGGGGAAAACAAGCAGGCTACATGCTTTGTCTAATTTACGAATACGCTTAAACCACAACACTGAGGAATCTGTTTAGAGAGGTACTTGATGTAGATTTGTTTCTTCTGAACACTGATCTTCAGCTGTATCACCAATTTATAAACACTCTACATACTGAAACACTTTGTCAAGTTTCACAGAAAACAAAACTGGAATTCACTTATTCTAAATTAGTACAGGTGGGTAGAAACTAATCTTCTGGCATAACAGTCCATCCAAAAAATTTTGTATAAAGTGGAATTATTTTAATTTGCCTTTTCCAGTTTGATCAAATTGCAATTTGCAAAACTATCTGTCTGCCCCCCCCACTATGTGAAAAATACGTCACACGGCAAATCAAGATATGTCTTACCAGGAATTTCCAAAATTGTCATTTCCTAAGAGATCACATTGCCTATGAAAATTTCACAGAAGATTCCAGATACAAATATGCTTTGCTTTTCACCATAAACTATTTGCCTCATTTTTGCTCCTTCATACAACTAGGGAGACCCTCACAGCTTATAAGGCTGAGAGATACATTCCTTCTTAGCTATACTCTTCAGAATATGGAAAGGCTTTATGCACATTTACATTATTTGCACGTTTACATTATTTGCACATACAAGTACATACTGCATACAGATGCTCAGTAAATATATTCTAGTAAGTGAACTTTGTTAAGGAAGTCAATTATTTATGTTTATTTCAGCCCATGATATAGCTGATAAATCAATCACTCTCACACATATAATCAGCTTCTTTGGTAGTCTAAACAAAAAAAAAAAATACAGAGAGGAAAAACAATAAATCTATGCTTTTCATACACAGACTTCTTACACAAGAAGTACCAAAAAGCTCCAGAAAGTACCAAAAGCTGTCTTGCATAAAATATCTCTATTCTCATCTTCCTCTTAACGCAATCACTCAATTTCTGCACTATTCACTAAACCACCCTCACCTCAACAAGCCTACATTTGTCTTAATAAGAGTTCCATACAAAAAAGGTTTACAGAAGCACAACAGGTCTGCCCACGAATATTTAACACGTATTTAGTCATACCTTTTCAAAATTAAAGCACTGTTAAGATTTAACCCAGAAAATAATTGCTCTCTGTTGAAACAGCACCCATACATGCAACATTCCTGTTAATTACCTCAACACGCCCAACTTGAGAGTCTATGGAGATCTGTAGTTCTCTAATCTCTTTTAAAGCTGCCATGGCTATTCTTACATCATCCAGATCCTTGATGTGGCGATTTAACTTCTTGCCAGTTTCCTCTATAAAAGTCAAAATTACTTCCATCTCTGTTCGGTACTTCTTATTACAATGACGCCCCAGCAAAGTCACCCAGGCTTTGATTTCTGCTCTCAGTGCTAGCTTCAAATCAGCTAAAAATATTGAACAATTAATAGATACTTAGATATTGCAGATATTTTTTAAGATGCACTTTTAATCTTTTTGTAATATGTGTTCTTTTTGGTCCCAGTTGTTTTCTCAGACTGACTACCCAAGTACCATGTAGAGAAAAGCATAAAATCACATTGATAACTTTGAGTGGTTTATAGGATTGCTTGCAATTCAGGATTGCTTTCCCCCTATATATGCTCAGAATATATCGTCTTTCCTACTGGAAAGACGGGGTTGGACTCCACACTTGACATCTTGTTCATACATCATCATAGAAATTTCTGTCCTATACATCACTAACAAATTGATTAATATTTTCACCTAAGTCTAAAATCTTTTCAAAAACTACTCTTTAAAACAAAAAAAATAATAATTTGAGAGGGAAATGCAAGAGTCTGATTATGGAAGCTGAAGAAAGAGATCTGACATCAAATGAAACCAAACAGTCCATCAGCTATTTACTTTTTCTAAGTTTTGTCTGCCGCATCAGTGGAACCAAATGGCAAAAAAATTTTAGAGTGAAAATTGAACTCTTGCTGAGTTGCTGCAAAATTTTGCAACAATCCGGTCCATTTCTCTAAAGTTATGACATAAAATGCAAATTTCTTCCTTTCAGTTCTCAACAGAAAAGTAAAAAATCAATACCAACATAAGCATTATATAACATTCTAGCTGGATATAATTTCAACACTGTTACCTATTCATTCCCTGTGCAGAAATCCCTTTTTACACAGTGCTTCTTCCTATGTTTACCTTTCATACCTGATGGTCTTTTTGATTTATTAAATATCAGAACTACCTCACCTCCACTGAGTATCAACTGCCAGCTAGTTTCTTTGGTTCTTTGCCTTATGATATAATCAAAGACAGTTGATTGACACTCTTTCCTAATGAAGAAATCATTCTGCTCCCTCAGATTTGACATCTACTTCAAAATCATTTGCAAGGAATTTCTTACAGTCCATCATAGTTTCTAACTGTCCTTGCTGTTATACTGGTGTAAAATGCTTATGCAAAATTTAGTCAGGTAATGTGTAACCTGAGCTATTTAATCTGAGGTCTAGCTTTCATGACAAAAAGGGAATCAGCAACAACATGCATGTTTCACTTTATCACCTGTGTTAACTAGACAGCTTTTCAGCTGTCTCATTACATGCAAGCAGGCAAGGAGAAAACCAACATAAATCAAATGTAGCATGTTACTCCTATAAAATATGTACCTATGGGGGTCAGTGACAGAAGGATAAGTAAATATCTACCATCCACTCTGTAACTGAGCAAAGTATCCAGAAGGGGGAAAAAAACTCTAGCTGAACTTCCTAAATACCCCTGCATTGGTGGTTTTTTGCATGCATTTGCAAAACAACAAACAGCCATTTCCTCTTTCTCCATTCCATCAGAAAGCATACATCTCTAGAAAGAAGTGGAAAGCTGAACTCTACCAGTGTACAGTGCAATAGCTCCCACGCAGATGTATTCAGGCTCAGAACTGATTTTCATTTCCAAGTCTTGGAAATGCAGAATTTCAGATTCAAATTCAGATAGTAATGGGTTTCCCACCATTAATTTATCAATGGTTTCCTCCTTGTCCCTCTGCCATATGTGGTGGTAGCAACTAAAACTCTCCAAAGCTGCAAGAACTTCCTGAAACACATTAGAAGTTCAAAAAAAGATTCTCAGTATTACATGTACAGATTACATCTAATTTCTTAACATCTGCTTATCAGAATACAATAAGAAGTCTATGGTGAAGCAGATTGCACCACCTCACTAAACAGAAGGCAGCTGGTAAATTTATGCTAAAGCAAATTCCATTAGCAATCATAAGCCTTGCCAGGAATTGTATGCTAATCACATTCAATTTGTCAAATCAGTTACATTTTTTTCCAATGAAGTGATTCAACAGTCAAAATCCTAGGAATCAGTGGGAAGTAAAATACTCCATTAAGACTAGAATAGCGTACACTTGTCCTTACCCATCACTTATTGAACTAGGAACTGAAATGTGAGCTCTAGGGCCCAAAATAGCAAGAACAGTTATGAGATAAAATTTATTACATGTATAATGTTGGTCCTGTTAGCATTAAATTCTACACTCAATTCAGGTATCTTTGATTTTAATATTATTAAGGAGTGTGCTACAATTATTTTTCTGGTTCTCAGGAGTTCAGGAAACATCAGATAAAGTTAAATCATTGTCACTTTAGCTAATTAAACAAGTAAATGAGAAGTGAATGCTACAAGGGATAATCCTCATCATGACTTATGATAAATATAGTGCTTGCAGGCATTTAAACCAAGATAAATGATAAGTCTCCAATTACAAAATATTGAGTATTAAAATACCAAGGTAAATATCTACCATTATCAACTGCCCCTTATTCTTCAGCACAAGCCTGTATGTGATTGTGCTTGCTTTTCTTTCATACCACTGAAGTTACAAGGTTTGGGTCAGAAATTTTCACCTGGAAAGACTCCCTTGCAAGGCTGGATTGGCTCAAGGAGGAACTGATGCAGAGTTCCCCAAAGAAATATCAGTTCAATACCTACAGTTTGCTAAAGAGTGAATAGACTAAGAAAAGGGCGAAGAAATTATGCATATCTCCTAAGCTACCTTGTAACCTTCAGTAACAAATCCTATGCAGCACTTTACAAATGCCAAGCCAACAACGAGTTTTCCTCCAAAACCCTTCATTAACTCTTCATAATGGGACAGAAACCATGCTGGTTTCTTTAGAATTTCTATGGGAATAAAACTGCATTTAACACTTGCATAATTGCTACCAGTTCTATGTTAAATACATACAACTCAACTAGACCTATAGTTATTTTATGATGTTTTCTGCAATTGCAGATAAGTTTTTAATCAGATCTAATTTTTACTTTACGTAATATTCAAAACCTCAAATTTTTGAACAAGGTACACAATCCATGTTACACTTTCAAAATATATTTTCAAATTTGCAGCCACGTTTTCCATCCATCATTCCACATTTTCTCATTCGTATGATTTATCACTGATTTAAAAACCTACCCTTATTGCCCAAGGATGTTAAAAGTAATACATTAATATCCCTTGGCTAGTGATATTAAATTAACATCTTGATTGTCTTACCCTTTTTGTAGAATTGATAGCAGTGCTGAGTAAAGAGACTAATTTAATAATTTCTTTGTTCTCTGAAACGTTCTTAAAGTAGTTCTGGCTTTGCACCGGATCAGGCAAACTGAGTGATGATACATCTGATAGACTATCTATAAAAATAGATTCAAATTCAAAAGCAGTTTATAGGAGAGATCTATTGTTCAGGACAAGCAAATTCTTATAGACAAAACCTAATGACCTATTTTTTAATAAACATGCATTTTAAAGTTAAGTGTTCTTATTAATCAAAAAAGAAACTAAAAGTCTAGGTGGCAAATATAATTGCCACAAACTAATAAATCTCTCCATTTTAGGAAATTTGCTTCATCCAGGTACTCTGTCAAATTTAGAGCAAGTTCCACTCCAATCTTTCAAAGATAATCTTTCCTTTTCTCTCACCTCTCCCCAAAGTTTATCCTGCACACTTCACCCAAGTGATTTACTGGTGTGTCAGCATTGAGCAAATACTTTTTTTTTTTTTTTTTAAATAATGTGGGATAGATCGCAACTGACAATTTGAAATACAAACTAACATTAAATCCAAGAAGATGATCATAGCCAGTCCTCAAAAGGAGAGAAAAATAAAAGGAAGGTATACTAGTCTAGTTATCAAATGACCACAAGACTGAACTTGCTGTCTTTTCTTATTTCATCTTGTGCAAGAGAAATTTTTAGTTTTGAAAGAACAATTTCATTTCTTAACCAGTTCAAGCATTTCTTTCTTAATTTTAAGGTGTGCAAGAGGGAGCTAACCTAAAAGGACTAGTTTACTTTTTAAATATCTGAAGTGCAAAGTACAACAATTAATTTGGTTTGCTTCTAAATCATTTCAGACAAGAAATAAACAGCAACCAAAAATACCATCTTAAACTTCCTTGAACTAATGCCTTCAATATCTTATTTCCTTGTTTGATCACAAAAAAGATGAAGTTCAAACCCTTTAAGAAATTTCAGTCTATTCAATCCTCTACAAAATCCTCTCTCCAGCAATGCTGCATTCACTACCAGCCTGTGTTTAAGTTCAACTTACCCTTTGAATAGGAATTTCAGCACAGCTTTTATGATGCCATTTGAACATGCCACATTACAAACCACACTGACAAATGATGAAAGATGTTTTGTGTAGTGATAGCAACTATAATTGTTCTCCAAACTCATTCACAATTTCTACTCTGCTGGCAAAGCTGACACCCCAGCAGCTTTTCACATGCTTCAAAAAACCCAAAGCAATACAACACTCTGAGAGGCACAAAAAAAATCCCCGTACTCAAATCCACACAAAGACAAGTATTCTCAGGTAAGCCTGGTTTCTAATCACAAAGAGAAACACTGTCATTGTTGTTATATCCTATTTCTTCTTCAAGGTAGTTTAAAATCTATGAAGTCGTCATTCTACTTCTTTTAATGCATTTTGTGCTTAATATGCTTTAGTATATTCTGTATAAAGCAAATTAACCTAACATTTAAATTGAGTGATGCCAGAGTTTATAATTACCATGAATATTTTTCTTTCCAAACTCTTTCATTCCACTGTCAGAATCACTGTCTCTGCTCGCACACCGCAACAAAGCCACTTTTTTCTCTAACATTTTCTTCTGAGGAAGAAATAAAATTTCATGAGCTATTTACAGTAGTTTTGAAACATTAGTTTTAAGTGAGGCTGTTAAAGACACAAACCTTTGATATTCTCTCCATGCTCCACTGTCCAACTCCTTTCATTACTTTCACAATAATATGTACAGCTTTATTAAGCGTCTGCTGTACCTCATCCAAAGAGGGTGACATGACAATATTAGGGATAGATAAGTTAATACTAGTCCTAATTATAGGATAGGCACTTTTTTTTTTCTTAGAAGCATTGTGATTTTCTAAATGAAAGACAAAAAAAAAATTTGAAAAGTTGTTCACATTTTTTCAAGATGTCAGACTGTGTGTAATGATATAAACCAATATATATATCCTAATGTTGAGTATTGAGTGCAATTTCTTAAGAAGAAAAGGGTTCCTGAGTAATTTACAAGACGTAAAGTCTATAGTGAAAACTAAGTGCTTTGCTATTTCTTTCCATGAAGCTCCTTTTTAACTTGTTCCATACAGCAAAACTCTGATTGACAGCAGAAAATTTTGGCTTGTATTCCCTGTCAGCATATTAAATTGGGCACAAAAACTCCTTAGAATCTCATAATATTCTATGCCTTGCATGCTACAGAGAACAAACAAAAATGTCTTTATATTTGTTTCTTAAAAGTATGGACCAAGAAAACACTTCACAAGAGTGTTTTGTAACAATCTACAGAAAGATCTGAAGACAATTAGTAAGAGATACAGTTATGCACCTCTTTCTCTATTGTTTTCTTATACAGTTTTATGGAAAAGCCAAGGTCAAGTGAGTAAGTACTTATTAAGTCAGGTCCAAACATATCTGGCTTCAGAACAGTCCTAAGAGAAACAGCATTGAAATGACACATTCCTAGTGTCACATGAAAAAAAATCCTTTGGAAATATACCATGTTATCAGTGGTGGTTTAACAAGACAGCTTATTCAAACTCCCTTTGTTTTCCCTTCTTTTAGGTATGTGGCTTTTTTTGATATAGTTCGGGGATATTGCGTTCACAATTTTTTTCTTTTTATGAGCTAATAAAGCAAAGTATTGTAATATGGCACCTAAGAAGCTGACTGTGGAAGATGCATGGATACGCTTGCGTATGGTGTCCAAAGTGTTTCGAATGACTCTCAAAAGGGCGTCAATATTACAATGATTGAAGTAGGAAAGCAGTTCATTGGCTTCTTCCTCTAATATTTCTAAATCCATTCTCTTTCTTTTTACTGGAGGAGACAGTCCTGCCCATATCTCACTGGAACTGTGGGACGAAGTCAAAATTTTTGATCTTCTTTCCTCTTCTGTTGCTAAAACATCATATATCTAGTTAGTTAAATCAATTTATGGGACTTAAAACACAATAAAGCAACAGCTCCATAGGTCTCTGAAAAACAGCTAAATTTTACAGAAGTGCAGATTATACTCATTTGAGATCTGTACCTTGGTGTAAAATTCCTTTCAATCCTATCCATCTTCTTTACTCAGTACAAACTGACATGGTTTAGATGTCATTTCTTATATTCTTTCTCTAGGAATTAAGCAAAACCTGCAAGCAGCTGTTTCAATGGCACTAACATTCCAACATGCAAATTAGACTGATAATATTGATCTGTTTAGCAGATAACGATTGACAGATGATCCATTATTCAGGCAAATTCAAACAAAAGTCTTTAGACATTAGATACTGATTGACACTTCGGTCAGCTAAGCTACGATAACCCCCAACACACACTGTCAGCATGCAAAATAAACATAACCACGGGGCGACAATAAAATCTTCTTACCTGTATTTTTTCCCCTTACTTCACCAGTGGGTACAACTGACTTACCTTCTTTACTGACCTGTACCTCAGTGTCAAGTAACATGTTAATCAGCTCATTAACAGCATCTTCCACCAGTGAGCTTTTTAAATGTAAATTCCGAGAACCTCTTATACAGAGCTCCTGTTATCAAACAAAAACAACACGTTCTTATCTTCCCAGTTCTCATGTCTATTTCACAGTCACAGCAGCCTTTATTAACACAAATGTCAAGGCTTCAGATTTGTGAAAAACAAGATCAATATAGGACATTATTTTTAAATTGGTTTGTTCCAAACTATTTACTGTTGGATTTTTTTGTTGTGCCAAAGACATCATAAATGTTTTTCAGAATTGCTGTGGCTTTTTTCTTAAATAACATGGTTCATCCATAGTTAATATAATGAGTCAGTGTTTATAAAGCCTAGTTTCATTAAAGGGCTCTCAAAAGTAAGTGCTTCTTAATTTTCTTAACTTTCCAATACAGATGTATAAGACTTATCCTTTCTTTTAATTTTGCTGTTTTACTTACTTGGCTCTGTCAAAGGAGTATTAGCCAATCATATTTCCCATTTATAAATAGATAGGAGATTAAAAAACCGACTAAAATCTACTAAAATAAATAAGAAAATTAGTAACTGGGGGATAAGGAATCAAAGAATTACATTTAATAAAATTTAGAAATGTATTACTGTTCAGGGGAGGTTTAATACTTATGGTAAAACTTACAAAGCATGCTTTAGCAAACCCTAACTTTTAACTATAACTGCCTTATATTTTTTTTATTCCTTGTTATCTCCTATTTCTTTAAGCTTAACCAAACCTGGTTACCTCCATTTAACTGAAAATCAATAATTGGAAAAATTATGCCATTAGACAGATTCAGTCACTTCCAAATTTTAAGACAGAATCTTTGATCTTCCTGATGATTCAGTCTAGCTGAGAGAGAAGCCATATCTGATTCGCAATATCATAACTACTCCTAAACAAAGTACTTTGAGGTTTTTTCCACAGTCTATTTTTGTTACAGCAATTTCTTTAGAAACTTAAAAACACCTGTTATATGATAGAACTTATTTACAGTCCCTTCTAACTAAAAACTACAATCAGTTTACAAATGCTCTTACTATTTTCATTGTACCCATAACCAGGTTTAGTATACCACTTGCTCTGCTAACCCAAATTGATTTGCTGTTGTGGTGTAATTGCTGTGTAGCAGCTCACATTTTCTTGCAGAAGATTAAGCAGTATCAGTTGTCGCACAGTGCTGAGAAGTTTTCTGGGCTTACACTCACATATTTTTACTCTATTTAATATAGTACCAGCCCTACCAGGAAGGCATCAGAGACTGAACAAAAAAACTTAACGAAAGTGTGAGACTTACAAAATAACCATTCACGGCATAAAATAGTAAGTTTTACTTCGTATTTAACAATGTGAGCTGTTACAAGGGACAAAAGAGGAAAGGCCAAAAAGTTAAGTATAGTAAGAAAAAAACAACTTCAATTTACAGTATTTATTGTTACAAGAGGCCAGGGATGTGGTTTATATACATGATTTTCTACAATTTTTACTAAAGCAAAGTATATTTCAGGATAAAACACAAGTTAAACATTCTATCCTGAAATGCCAAAATACCTCACTATTGATTCATAAAATCATTCTGACATTCAATTTTATTACTAGCTTAATCAGCTTTTTAACTGACTAACAACTGCTCACAGTTAATCCTTCCCAACATAACAGTATTTTGATGGGGTAAAGGAAAAAGCTATTTCCAGAATAACTTCACCCAGACACTTCTGAGTATATTTTGCACATTCCATTAGCAACTCTGGAGAGTTTGGGATTAACAAAAATAATCAGTACACAAACATTTGCATAGTATTTACTCTCCCAGGCAACAAAGTTCACTTGGTATAGAGCTATTCACAGGCACCAGATGAGCAATTCCATTATTTAAAGGAATTGAATTAAATAACAAGCAACAGTGACAAAAAAGATACTATCACGGAGGAAAAACATTTCAGTTGAGTGTTATCAAAGCATAAAAGAAATATCATACAGTAGCTGGCTTGAAAGTAACAAACTCAGAAAAGAGCATCTGAACTCAGACCTCTTTGCATTCAGTATTTTTGTTCCTTTTTAAGGTTGCAGCTAAGCAAGTGAGGATTCCCTTATTTCACTTTCCCATGCATGTTTCATTAGTTCTGCATTAAGTTTATGCCATGAAAACAGGAAAATATCTTAATTCAAAGCCATCAAATTCCTCTTTATGAAATTTTTATCTAATAACCTTAGTCTTTTGGAGAAATTCCTCACAGGTCTGTGGTTCATCATCTGGCAACTTACAGAGCGGCACTCTACTCATTTCTTGAAGGACAGCATCAATACGAAATTCAACCAAGTCATTCACTCTATCAAGCAGTAACTCCAGACCAGCTTTTGAAGCAAACAGAAGATTCAAGACAAGCTTAGAACTTTGAAAAATTGTTTGCTGCGCTCTGCTTAAACTTTTACTTCAACAAAAGGTCATATTTAGTTTTGTATGAGTTTTACACTTTAAGCAGCTTATTTTAAATATCTAAACTTTTATAGCAAGGTTCATCACTGAAATCATATTTAATTTTTTCTTAGCATATGCACCCTTTCATATGCTATCCTTATTCTAGGATATAACAGGCAAAATATTATAAATGTTTATAAGATGAGTTCATATGTATATGCATGTTAAAAGTATATGCATTTCAAACATAAAGACATTAAAATTCAACTGAGGTCCAGGAATACTTCTCCTGCAACTTGAACTCATTACCACTCGGAGAACACCCTCACAACAGAAACTTTTGACAGATAAAACATCTGTCCTTCAAAAAAAGTCAAATAATGGTTAACAGAAAACAATCACTAGAATTTTCACAGTTTAATAGCAATTTGCTTTCAATGCAGAAAATTAAAATACCAACAAGGTCCCTGTTCCAGACTGAAACTACTTGTATTACTCAGAATTAAATTGAGTGTAACGTCAGGTTAGCACCCAAAATGCATTTTAACTTGCTATTTCAATTAATGAAAATTCTCACTATAACTACTTATAGCATTTCAAAAAAAAAAATAATCTATTTAGTAATTAAGCTGAATCACAAGAAACTTGGTCTCTTCAGAAACAATATGCAACTCAGTGCAATCTTGTGATAATTTTTTTAAAAGACAAGCTCATCTGTTTCCAAAGCTATTGCCCAAGATGTGTATATTTTGGTTTTAAAGGCACTGATGTTAAAAAAAACAAGGTTAATATGAAAAGCTATTGATCAGTGACAGTGCCAACTCAGTTGCAATATTATTCCAAGAACTCATTTTGTACATTATAGAAATAAAAGGTAAGATTAGGAAAAGTCTGAAATCTAGGAGCTCTTTTGAAAACTAGCTATCATTCTTTGAATTCAGAAAACACAGAACATTTTGCCCACCACTTTATGCTTGGTCTAATCCTAACTCCCATCCCTTCCATATCAGTAAAAGTTTGACAATTATGTGAGACAAAGAAGACATTTTAAAAAACAGAGATTTCATAAAGGATAGATGGAAATTCTGATTTCTTTCATGCATAAGCCAATTAAGTTAAACCATATAAAGTACAGTAAGTTTAATAATATAGCTTGCATTTATATAGAAACAAACAAGCTGAAGTTAATGGAAAGAGTTAAGTGACTTACTTAACTTGTAAAAAACTGAATTAATATACTTCTCAATATTCAAGGATGCCCATGTGAGTAACATTAGGCCTGGCTGGATAGTGTTGTCTATATTTGCTAACCGAGGAGCCATCAGTTGCTCAATAGGGTGTTGTATTTTCAGCTTAATTCTTCTATATTCTGCCAGCATCATCTGATATTAATGGAAAATTAAAGCACTTATTAATATACAATGATTTGAACATCTCTGCATTGTCCTGGGTTCAACTGTAAGAGTTATTAAACTGGGCTTAAACCAGGACACACATACACATATTTATGATAATTTAAATTAAGAAAATTCCTCTGGATTTACTGATAGGAAGTATTTATTCCTTATTCTTCTTTGATTATGCATGCTGGTTTTGCTTTCTCTATTAAATTGTCTTTATCTCAACCCACATGTTTTCTCTTTTAACCTCCAGACTCCCTCTCCCATCCCACTGTATGGAGTAAGCTTGTGTCTGTGTGATGGTTTCCAATGCATCTTTAACATGTTGATCTAGTTTCACATTTTGCATAACACAGTCCTTGCAATAACTTAATATGACTTTTTTTTTCTCATTTCAAAATCAAGTAGACCTTTGAAGATATAGTTTTCTAAACATCTATCTTTGAATCCTCAACTTCAGTCATCAAGAACCTTGTCTGTTCAAGGATTTGAAAGATGAGAAAAAGGGAAGTTTGAACTTCACTTTTTAAACTATTCCACAGACATCCGTGTAAAACACTGGGGCAGCAACTGTGTTGCTACTTGCTGGAAGCTTTACACTTTTTAAAGGCATATCACCTGTTCTTTCCACCCAGCTATCCTCTCAAAACAAAGTGTAAACAATGTTGACTCCAGCATTGGATAAGAGAGAGATTGGTTATTGTTTAGAAAGCAGGCAACAGCGAGAGGCTTCTTGTAAGCTTCCTTTTTTCCCAGCCTCATCTCTTTCTCAAGTTCTGTAGAACTTCCCCCAACCCATGCACCTTTGAAATGACTTCACAGAACATACAAAGTCCAGAAATTCTTTTTAAAAGTGCCTCGAGAAGTCATAGAGATAAAAGCCAGATTTTCCAATATTTTCTTAATGCATAATAGTTGAATTTCATATTTTCTCTACCATATATGTATAGAACCTAGACATCTTAATGTACATTACACATATATAAAATAACTAAAATAAACCCACGTGCAAATTGTTGACAATCTTCTTATACCAGTCTCTCTTCTGTTGAATAACACTTGCAGAAGGTGGGATTTCAAGGTGCATGTGAGCCATGCAATCTGTTTCTCTGATTAAACTTAATATTTCAGGGTCAAAATTCACAAATAATTCTCCTGTTTCTGGTGCTTTTGCCAAGAGAGATGCCTCAAGTCCTCTTTTGGTTAACTCAACCTGCAGGAAACACAGCCATCATTCCTGATCAAACAAGCTAGTACAACAAAGTACTTTGGTTTGGACATATATATCACTTTTGGATACTAAAATGAGATATTGCTGACAATAAAGATTGATATTGCATGAATCAAGAACAAAACTTTATTTACAAAATCTGTATGTACTCAAATGCTTAACAATCAAGTTAACTGTCCTTTCTCTCACAAACATTTTTCTGTTGGTTCTTGTATATCATAAGCTGCATTCCACAGTCCAACATCAAAAGCAGAGGCATAGACTTTTTTAGTTCAATCATTTTAAATCTGAACTCTCATTTCATTAAAACTTATTCTACATTCTGCTATAAGGCTGCACACAACCTCTTTGATGAATTAAATTTTCCTTGGATAACTTCTTTAGATATCTTTTGAATAAACCCATCCTCATTTCTCCCTTTGCTTTTTTTCCACTACCTAACAGATACACCACACACCAGTCTTAATGGAACTACCAATTATATTCAACCTCTAGGCAAATTTTTTAAAAAGATTAAAATTAATGTTTATTATGGATTTTGGGTTTAATTCTGGGTTTAATTTTTAAAAGTAAAGCCTTATTACATTATTGGTTTAACTGCCCTATTTGAATATTAGAATATCATTTGTTCTCCATGTGATTAGAAGGGACAATATTCATAAAACCCACACACATGGAAAATAGACCAGGGGTGAAATCATGCCTTAGGTAGGAAAATATTTCCTACACGAAAAAGTTTGCGGCTATTCCTATTTAGTGGTTGTCATTTTGCTGACATTATTTTATTGGTCTTTATTTACTTCTCAAATTCCATGTATCGCATTACATTGAGATGGAGCTTGTTTTTAAGCAATAGTTTCATATCCCATTGATTTCTTTCAGCATATATTTTTCTTTTATATGTAACAGACTGAAAATTTGCACCCTCTTTCAATGTCTAAAATACAATTGACTCTACTGCTTGCTTCAGCTGTATCTTGTATTATCATTGCACTTTACACAGCGTTTTTCAAGAAATCATATAATCAAATTCTGTCACTGAAGTTGTCATGTTCTGTCCACTAGCATCAAAGTCACTCAACACAGCCACCTTAACTAAGAGCTGAATGTATTTTTGCACAGTTCCCCAGCAAATCTTACTGCACTCATTGTTATTCCCATTATCTATCTCTTCCTCTCATTTATGGTTTTTTTCATGGAATTTTCATTATTGAGGTAATAGAAAACAGTAACAGAAGTAGGGGGTACATTGAAAGCACAAAACTTACACTGCCACAAAATTATAAGAACTTTCACACTTCCCAGTATTTTATTATTTTAATATATCCAAGTTGAACATCATTTGCTATAGCACAAAAAATAATAGTTTTAAATCATATGTAAAAAAAAAAAAAAGCATAAGCAAGGTGATAACCATCCAGTGACAACAAGGCAAAGGGAGGGAAAAACGTTTGGAAATATCAAAAAGTGCGACTAAGCTTAAGTACTTCCATTTCATAGAATAATAAAAAAGTAGTAGGAGCTACAGGACTATTTCCGTTTCTTTTGCAACCTCCGCAGTACATTGCCCCCCCACCCACGCCCCGTTTTCCTTTTGTTCATGAGTGGAGCAGGAGCTCCACCTTGTGTTCTATGATGCTCATGTCTACAGTCGTCGGTGCTCCTTCCCCCAAGAATGGAGGACTACAAAACAGTGGTCGTGGGGTTTTGCCACACCTGTTAGACAAGTGCTCTGATTTTAAAACAGATGTACTTACCCTGTATATTCAAGGCATGTGTGCTCGTATTAAAACTTGAAATTGTGTTCAAATCTACGTTCCTTTGTTCTCACCTAATAAATATAAGGTTGGAGCAGGCTAAGCAAGTTTATGTGGCTGTCAATGTGTTTTGACCGTGCTATAGCAGAAACCAGATGTACTTTTAGCATACATCAAAATCAGACCACAGATCACTAGGACCTTACAAAGGAAGGCATCAGTTCAGGGGAGATGCCTTGGATGCTGAAGTTGTTTTGTAAAAGATGAAAGGAGTATGTGTGTGACTGCTCCATCAAGGCTTAGTACATGTCAGATAATCTGATCACTAGATCATTTAACCAAAGGACACAGTTGTAAACTACCAATGAATCTTCATTATACTTTGCCATAATAAATATTTTTCATTATAACAGTTTAGTTATAATGAAGTTTCAATTGCTCCTAAATTCAGCTACAGGCAGTACAGACACTGTATATTATAAAGTACCTTTTCTCATTTCCTTCTTCATTTAGGAGGTATCCTAAATCAGTGTACCTGACTACTGTTATTAACCAGATTCCTTCACGTTGCTCTAACTGAGTGTTTCATTGAGGTCTGAAACAACAAGAATCCAATCTGAACTGTAAAGCTAGATGTTAGTAGTCTACCAACAACAAAATCCACCATATTCTTTTTAAGATATCATTATTAAATCAGTGGTTTACCTGCTGAAGCCATTCCCTGTGGTAGATCACTTCAAACTTCACAAGAACTTTTGCTACTTTGTTGTAGTTGCGGATTATGCGCTTGCCATCTGATGTTTGCAGAACAGCTGGGTGCTGCTGGAAAGACTTCATGGGCTCCTGGATCCTATGGAATAGGTGGCGTGCCCACAAGATCTTACCAGCTATTGGAGGCAGGTTACGAGCCAACGGAGGATCATGCTTCTGCTTAGTATAGATCTTACAGACTGTTTCTATGTGACGGCCATAGTTTTGGAGTATTTTCTGATACTTTTCATCAATGTCAATATTTGGGATTTGTAATCTGCTTAGAAAAATAATAATCACTTAAAAAAATCCTTCAATACTTCTGAAATTCTCCTGATGCATTGTTGGAAAATACAGTTGTTCCAGATTCCCTTGCATTCTATAGAAAATAACCTCTTTAACAGCTGCATTTTCACTAAAGCTTGAAGAAAAATGCCATCACAACCTGATTCCAAGCAACCGAGATTTAGACCAAATGATAAAAGTTTCCAAGTAAGCCTACACATTTTCTGCTTTATCACTGTTTTCAAACACTGAGCTAAAATTATGTGCAGCAAACTGTAACCAATCCACCACTAGCACTCTACTCCATTAAACAGAGTATTATAAGAAATCTGATGTAATAAAGACCGAGGCTGCATTGCAACAAAGTGAATTTTTCAAGAAAAATTTCACTGTTTCTAATACAAGCATTTATTCTCTCCTAACTGCATTGTGGTTAACAAATTAATATTATTGTTAAAGAACAAAGATAAGGTAATTATGGTAGCAGCCATAAAGTATTCCTGCACTTATGCTGGTTTTGAAAGACTAAATGCAAAGTCCACTTATGCTTTGCATTTTCTGATACAAAAAAAAAATGTGGGGTTTATTTACCCACACTGCTAGAAAGATATCCCTTAACAGAGCTGGACAAGTGAGGCTTTTGTTTGTATTTAAAGGAGATGCCTCCTGCTCAGTCCCCTCCCCCCATTTCCCATCATCCTTAAAGCATTATTTCCATTGCAGGGCAGAATTCCAGCAATCTAGATAGGACATACTACCTTTCAAATTTCTTCAGCGTACTCAGTGCTCTTTCAGTATTCAGAATATTTTCAAAGGTGACGTCCATAAAAACTCTTAATTGATCCTAAAAGAGAGCAAATAATTCTACAACAGAGAACTACATAAGGAACATGCCAGATATTATTTTACAGGATTTATCATGCACTATATTGGAACATTATTTATATGAAGCTAATCCCAGTAAATATCAATTTCCCCCTTCTTCCTCCTCTCAAGAGTTAAACAAAATGCTGCTAACTTTCAAGGCATTGTCTTTCTATGTTCCCTCTGAGGCTGTGCAACCAACAAAAGCTTTTGTACCCTCAGATGTTCAACCATCTTCTACAGATACCCTTTCCTTCCACAAACTTGTGATTTCAGAATCATGAGAAAGTTAATTGTTTGACTTATTTGTGCTATGCTTCCAGCCACCCAACAAAATCATCCATTTTTGTGCTAAACTTGCTATCAAACTTCCAAATAAAGTACAGTAATAAAAATTTTTGTTTTCATAAGTATTCATCAGTAAATTAAAATATTTGAATCATAAAACCTACATGAAGGTCATTTATCTCTTTGTAAAACTCTTCATAGTCTTGGTCAAAATCAATCTTCCGTTGATCCAAGAAATTGTAATGCCTTTTCTTCATGATGTCCACAATGCTCTAAACAGTGTCACAGAAAAAGAAAATCGCAAAAAAAAATTGTCTTGCCACAGAGACTTACCACACCAAAATATTTAGTACAATGGGCTGTGCATATTCTCATTTTACCTTTGCCATTAGTTCCCATTTATTTACTGAGCAATATAAGCAAATTGCTTACATGACATTTTCAAGTTGTTGCAATGGTCAGATGAATTTCATTTATATTATTTACTTCTATTTTAAGTCAATTAGAACTGACAGAAAGTTCAGATATTTGCTTTTCCTCGAAGACATTTGCTATCCATTAAATATTCTCTTATGCAGTTCAACACAGAAAAATATTTTCACATTAGCATTTTCCATCTCTTTAAATTAGTTGATTCCATAGAAAAACAGACAGTTTGAAAGACACAGTAAGAAGCAGCATATCACCAGCCTGGAACCTATTATTTCAGGATTCCCTTGCATAGCTTCTTTCCACTCAAATGAAAGTACATCTTAATCAGCATCACCCTTGAGCTGAGCTGCTGTTCAACATCCTAGTAGTTTACCACAGTACAGTTACAAAGCTCAGTATATTTTCAGCACAGCAGACTTCCATCATTTTATTATAAGTCAATGGAACTCCATCTTCATTGTTTTGCTGTAAATAGCATTTCCATCTTTTCCTCTAAAAACAAGCAAATCCCAGATAGCAACTAAGTGGCAAAGCATAAACCCCTGCAACATAATAACTTCCTATTGTAAACATTTTTCAAATCATGTAAAGAGTCGCATAACTGTAGCTATGGTCCACATCAAATACTTCAGTACTTCAATTTTGCCACTATTAAAAAAGTACAATCACTTTCTGCCATTTATGTGTACTATCTAGTACCTTCCATGTAGTATTTTCTACCAAAAAATGTATAATTTCCCCTCACCTGCCCCCTCCTACCCACCAAATGATATTGATCTTTTAGCAGCCTTCCAGTACAAGGATGCCAGAGAAGGACTCTTCATCAGGGACTGCAGCAATTGAACAAGAGAAAATGGGTTCAAACTGAAACAGGGGAGTTTTAGGTTGTATATAAGGAATAAATGCTTTCTGTGAGAGTGGTGAGACACTGGAACAGGTTGCCCAGAGAGGTAGTGAGTGCTCCATCCCTGGCAGTAGTCAAGGCCAAGCTGGACAGGGCATAGAGCAACCTGATCTAGTGGAAGGTGTCCCTGCCCCGTAGGGAATTGGAACGAGATGATTTTTAAGGGCCTTCCTAACCCTCACCATTCTATGATTCTAAAAACTAAGTCTCACACAAAGCTCTTACTTTAGGACCTGAGTGCTGCAAAGGATAATGCAGTATATCTGCATACATTTTGCAGACTGCATCACAGACTGGACTAATGGTCACAGGCAGCTTTTCAAATACGAATACCCCAAATAACTGTCTGTGTTGCAGCCTACCAATAAAGTATTTTCATAGCACAAGCTGAAAATTCTCAGCAACCTGAGTTGCGGAGAAAAGTTGCGCCTGCTGGCATAGCTTTAGAGAGGAGGTCTTTGTGAATGGAGCATAATTTAGTGCAGCACACACCTATCCTGCTTATGTGGAATAGTCTTGGACTAAGCTAGCCTTCCACTTGTGCCTAGGTTTCTTCTCAGAAGACTATGGAAAAGAACAAAGAAGAAAACTGACTATTGTGAAGGAGGAAGTCAAGGAATCAAAACCACAGACTGCAACAGGAAAGCTCATATCTGACCCTGCAGTTATTAAACTGAAACAAAGTGACTTACTTATGGCCATAACAAAAAGAAAATGGACAAGGTAAAGCAAATTAGAATGCCACAGTTGCCTGTACTGCCACTGCATCACACGTGATCTTTAAAAGCAGTCTACAAACTCCACACATTGAATACTTCTAATTTATTTTAATATTTACAATAATTATTTTCTATTATAACATATAATTATCATAATTGTAGTAATTATAATATTTTTATGTTTTATGCATGTAATATTAGAATATTACATTATATTATAGTATATAATAACCATAATTATGATACTGCACTAAGAAAGACATAAAATAAGGTAAGTTAACTCAGGCTTAGTAAATTCTTTCTAGAAAAGAAAGGTAAACTTGGAAAGAAGGAAGGAAAATAACATGATTTAGCACATTCATATTCTTAGAAGAGATCCTTGTTGTTCAAGTCTTACTCTTACTAAATAAAAGAACCAGGAAAGAAGCCTGAATAGTAATACTATCAAGCAAAAGGATTTTGCTGTTACCAAAGAAAAAGCTTAAACTTTAAGAGCTTTCCAGAGCAAAACCAGCTAAGTCATTTTTCTTCTTCCCCCACCCTAAAGATAGCCATCTGTGAAACACTTCTTTTTGACCTCATAAAACACAAAGCTGATGATTGTATTCTGGATTTAGAGTACAAATTTTAAGTAAATTTAATAATCCGTTTTGTTGGAATTAAGGTTACTATTTCATAGAAACATAAAATACTTTTGATTAGAAGGGGCCTTAAATATCATGCAGTTCCAACTCCCCTGCACAGGCAGGGACACATTTCCTTAATGCGAAAAAGTCAGTCTGAGTGTCCAAGTTTTTTAGGGTTTGTATTTAGTTGGTATAGATTTTTCAAATTACTTATTTCAAGAAATCAAAGTTATATTTGCTTGCATTTATGCAGCACGGAAATTGAACTGGGACTTATTTCACCCCATACTGCAATTTTGGCCACGGTAGACTTTCATAGCTAGCAAAATGTTCATAAAGACAGAAACGTTGCACTTCTCAGTTTTTCTCCTGATCATAACATAAAATCATGGATCCAATTGCTCAAAGAAACAAGTAAAAACATACCTCCTTCACATGCCCACCTGCCCCTTTTCACCTTGTCTGCTCATTTCCCCAGCAATCACACAGTTACATCACTAAGTACTACTTGGTAACTTTAGCACAACTTAGAGTCAAGTTTTTCTCTTGACAAGCACATTTCTAATTTTCATAATTATTTGCTGTTTAAAGCTCAAGTCAGGCAGACAGGATATCCAAAATTTACTGTGTACCTCATATTTTGTGATCATTCCTTCCAATCCCTCTATCTTAGACTCCTGTAGAACTGAGTAGGTTTTCACAGTATTGAAAACATCTATTATCTTTACCAGACGTCGATGAAAGGATTCAAATTTTCCAAAGATATACACCTCACTAAAAGCAAACTGTCTCTCAGCTGGATTTTGTTCCAAGTTCTCTTTTACCTTGCGAAAACAATTCTGATATTCCTGGAAACAAAGAATTAATTAAAAAATTACAAAACAGAAAAAAGAAGTTAAGCATATAATAAAGGGCACTATCATTCTGTAGAACACTTTATGCAGACAAATATTTTCCTATCTTGATACCAAGTAGAATTTTCATCAATAAACAAACATGAGAACTATAAACTCAGTAGCAGGATTTGTCTCTGAAAACTAACTCAACAATACCATTACAGGATCACCCATTTTATCAGATCAATGAACTGCACATTTATGTATTTGTACATTCCATCCGTAGCTAGCATGAAATTCAGTTTCCTCTATTTTATAGCAGGGCTTGATATGTTTACTGTATATCCAAGATGACAACCCAGATTTCAGTTTTCAGAGACAGAAAATACTGGCTGTGTGCTGAGCAGTTTTATTGAGTAATAATATTTCAAATTTTCCAAAATCACTTTCCAGAACAAAACCCCTTCTAAATTTAGCAGCTTCCAGTTTTCATTCTTCATTCTTTGCTGGTCACAAACCTCACTTCAAATATGTTAAAATTAAATCCTTCCTGCACACAGTTTTCATAGTCAACAGATTTGCTTGAAATGGTTTGTTTCAAGAAAATAATCTTTAAATTACAATGTTCACTATTTCTTTATCAAGTATACATATGAATAACCCCACTTGGAAATATTAATAAAAAGGGCCCAGAGTTTCCTAAATTTGTTAAGTGATTCCAACTTTAAGTTTTAATCTATTGATTTTCTGAAAGCTTTTGGAACTAACCAGACTGAAATAAACTAATCCTTCACCATATTTTAATGCAGCAACTGAATAATTTCTGTATGCTTATAAAAATACACAAACTACTAGCTGCTGATGCTAAGACATCATATAAATTTACACTAATTTGTACTAGAAGCATGCAAGATTTGCTTCTTCAGAAAGTATCAGGATAAAATCCTAGCCTTCCAGTCACATACTATTAAAGAATAAAAAAGTAATAGTAGAGCAAACCTAATCAGAACCTTCTGAAATCTACAGGGAAGTTATCAAAAAGACAGAGCTAGGCTTTTCAAAGTAACAGAGGCCAAGAGGCAATGGGCATAAATCGAAACAGATGTTCTGACTAGGTGCAACCTGTAACAGCTGAATTCTCAATTCACTGAATTGCCCTTTCTAAAGGTGTAACTTATCTACATATCTTTGAAATACATTCAGCTCAGTAGCTCACTCTATTTTCATTTCTATCACACATCCATCTTCATCATGTAAGAAACTTTCTAAAGAAACTCTCTAAAGAAACTCAGGCATGGCAATCCAAGTAATTCTCATATAAGCAGCATAGTTAAGTTAGGCTAACCATCAAAGTCCCATTTCTGGAAGATAAACAGACACTGGTCTAAATTTCCTGTTAGCCATAACATAAATGCTTCAGTTCCTAAGGGTATTTTCAGTTGCTCCTTTTTCAGACACTATAACATTGTTTCCTTGTATAAAATAAAATTTTCCTAACCACGTGCTCCTAAATCACCTTACATTGCTTTCCATGTTCTCTCCCACCTACCTGTTTAAGTCTAATGGCTGCTTGCAGCTTTTCCATAACACTCTCCTGGGGTTGATTCCAGATGGTGGCTGTATTGTTGTTTGTAATGTAAGATTTACATGCTGCAATCATCTGATTGGTCACCTAAAAACAGTTTTCATTTTGTGAAAAAAACATTTCAAGACAAAGCAGAACTTGCCCTTCTTTCAGCCTCATCCCATGCCTTTGACTCCACTGGCCTAGCAGTACAGAACACCAGCCGCATAGACTGTTCCCCTTGCAATACCAAGCCCCCAGACCATTACACCATCAAAATGTTGTTGATTAACTATGTTCACCTTAAACCTTAACTCTTTGTACCAACTCTGAAATAATACTGAGAACTACAAGGTCATAAGACTGAAAAGAAACAATTCTGAAAGCAAAGGTAAAATCAAGAGACTGTGATCGCTGAAGAATAGGCTGTCCTTCCAACTGCATTTCCTTCTTTATGCAAACATAAGGAGGTTTAAGGGCTACAAAAAACAGTTCACCACAGACAAAACTCATGGTAACAGAAAGTTCCTCAATCAGTTCATGTCAGGGTTGAGAATAGCCCTGGATCTTCAAGAAGTCTGAGAAAATTCTTACAATTCCAAACCACAGACAATAATATAAATTGTAACTTTGAACTACTTTTACCACTATTTCTAAACCTTTAAACATTCAAAAAGCAGTATAAAATTGACCAAAACACTGCCTTTTCAATTGCTTGCTCCCTTTATGTATTCTGTCTCTCACTCAAGCAACAACACACAGAAAAATCCCTGAAAATTTCTTTTAATGCTGTAGCACCAACCTTCACAAACAGCGAGGATATCTTTTCAGACGTATTGTAATATTCAGAGATACTCTGAATCATTTTTATTGCATTTATGAGTCCTGGAATAGCATCCACCATGGACACCTGGAAAGAAACACAGAGTCTAAACTGTAGTACTTCCGTACTGAGTACTTCTGTTGCCATGCATTAGCTCAACATCTAATTAGAGAACACAGGAGCATTACAAACATGGTCTCCTTAACTTTTCTGCCTCTTTTTCCCTGGGCCTGTCCTACTTCACCACCCAAGCTCTAGAGTTCAATTTTAGAGAAAAATTTTCACTAGTTTTGGCTGGAAATGTTCTGATAACAAGTGGAATTTGGCAAAGACAAAGGCCTCTCCAAAAGTACCATTTATTTTCACCTAAAATTGCATGTCTGTAGACTCTTTCACTAAACCTGATCTAAGCTTGTATATAAATCGACTCACAAAAAATTGCATTAAACCTCATAGCACTATTTGAAGAAAGGAACTACAAACAACTTTCCTATAGTAGTGGAATTTAGGTCATAAAAAAATTAATACAGTGGATGAAGTGTCTGGGAGAAGGTGATCTTCTAGGCCATTCTTTGGGGTGAAGGCCCACAGGCACTGGCAAGAGAGGCAGCCCTTGGGATGAGAGGCTGGACCCAGCCAGCTACAACAGCTCCAGTGCAGGACAGAGCTGAACCCCTCAGCCACATGTGGGCGCTTCAGAGAAAGGCTGGGTAAGGGCAAAACACTGCCTGGCAGCCAGGGCTGAGGGGAACCAGGTGAGAAACAGCCCTGCAAGCCCTGAGGGCCCCCAGGCCACAGCAGGGAAAAGTGTAGGATGAGGAGCCATGCAGGCTGACTGCACCCCCCCAGTCCCCATCCCTTTGTGCTGCTCTGAGGAAGAAGAAAAGAAGTCAGGAATCAAGGGGTGAAGTGGTGGGGAGATGTGGTTTTAATTTTTGTTTTTGTTTCTCACTACCCAAATCTATTTAACTGTCAATAACTTGAGTTACTTTGTCCCAAGTCAAGTTTGTTTCACCCCGATTATAATAAGAAAGTGATCCCGCTGTCTTTGAAAAAATCCATGAGCTTTTTCATGCTATATTCTCCCCCCATCCTGCTGAGGAGTGGGAGTGAGAGGGTGCTTGGGCCATAGCCAATGTTAACCCACCACACCATTTTAATTCTCCAGTACCCTATATGGTTTTTGGTAACTCTTGTGTACAAGAGAAATATCTTTTGCTAAATACTTTGAAGAGAAGCATCATTTTAAGACCCCAGCAATCCTATCTTCAGCCCATGAGCAGCCAGACAAGGATTTTTGGGACAGGTCCTCCTCACATCTGAATTTCAAAGCAATGTCAGTTTTACTCTACTGACAAACTGGCTCTCAGTATTTTACTGATAAATACCAGTAAGGAAAAGATACACTCTCCACACCTCAATGGCTTCCACCCCAAGTTCTGCACTCTCTTCAAAACCAAACATCTCTGAAGATGACACCACTTCCTCCTTGGTGAAAGTCAGCATGGGTAGCACAAAGCAGATCAAGCTGAACAGACTCTGCACAGTGCCAGTAGCAAGCATATTTAACTGTGGTTTCCATGGGTATCATACCCAACCTTTCACCAGGGAGACTCAAATATCATACTGGAAAACACTGAAAGAACGCACTGTTCTAATAGCATGCAGTAAGTGGAAACAAACAGAGCTGCGGCATGGTTGCCCAGAGCACTGCTTGGAAGCAAATTCACTTTGGGAAAAGTATGAAGAGAGAAAGAAAGGTAGCTTGGACTATCAAAGCTTTGAATCTTCATGGTTACTCTTCATGTGTCTCTGACTATAAAGATGCATAGTCAGTTGAAAAACAAGTTTTAACAAAAGCAATAATTTGCCACCTACTTTACCCTATAATGGGACAGTAAGAATCCTTCCTACTATCCTGTGCTTTAGGTTGGCTGGTTTTGTTTACTACTTGTTATGCTTGTAATGTCCTGTTACTGTGTCACAAGAAGGTAATTTAGATTTACACCTGAATATTTACATAGCTGTATTTGTTTTCCTAACCCAAGTAGCTGAAAATTGCAATATAGGTGTTTGGATAAGCATGACCTGGCCACCAACACAAAGACAAAAGCCTAGCCTTTGTCTTTAGCATAGCGCTAGGCTCACTTAGACACACACACTGGGTTTTTGGTGGGGGTTTGTTGTTTTGTTTTGCTTTTGAATCTCAAAGATTTCACTTCCTCCCATAGCATAGAATCCAGTCCCAGTATCAGGCCAAAAGCTGCATAGATACCACAGCAAGAAAATAACAAGTACTTATTTTGTAGTCAGAAATCCCATCAGGCCACTTTCAGCATAACTAAAAAAAGTGTCAAGCTGGAGATGCATATCTCAGATACTATGTAATTTCCAAACAGATCCTACAAAATACATTAATTTTAGTGGCCTCAGGAGATTTATGTTAAGAATTAAAAAGTTCTGCTTACAGGATCACTATTGTATAATGGGTCATAATATTTTTCCAGAGAATAGAGGAACTTCACATTATCTTTAGCTTCATTTGCTGCATCTGTGATGCGAATATCCAGCGCTTGCCAGTTCTAAGAATAAAAAGTTAGGAAAGAAAAATAAACCCAATCTGGTTTGTTATTAGTCTTTAAAAACATTTGAATGTACAGATCTGTTACTTGAGAGTTACTTTTTTACCCAAAATGAGGAGCAGGTCCTTTTTTTGTTTCAATTACTTGACTTTGAACATAGTTTAGACCACTCAGCTCAACAGATTATTTCAGTAGTAGCATCAAGACAAGCTGCTCTAAAACATACAGACATCATCTATTAAATATTTTTGCTTGGTGGAGTGATGAATATTTGTCTCATGTCTTATTCACTTTTTTTCTATTTGTGATTTTAACTTTGTTGTGTCAATGTGAGAAGTTCTGACCCCACAAGCAGTTTTGTAAAAGCATGAAAAAGTGGTAGGGTTTTTTCCTTGTCATTAAATACCCAATTCATTAAATCCATTTCTGATTTAATAATCAACTTTTCAAAGGTTTATAATTATTTATTTCTGTTGAACCATGTGGATGCAGAATATTATCAGACTTCAGACAAAAGGCATTCTCAGCCTTCTCCAATAAGGTAAGCTGGATTTAAATTTTATCTACTCAAGATGAGAAATAGCAAAGGACAAAGAAAACAAAAGCCAAAGATACTTCAATATTTTCCCCACCAGCAATATTACACACATTGCCAAAATGGACTACAGTATACAGAGCATTTCTAGTCTTTGCATTCATCATAAGTCAAAATAGTAACCTTCAGCAGCTTGGATTTAGCAGCAGTGAGTACTCCAAGCACTGCCTTCACATCTGGGCTCTTCAGCTGGTCTGTAAGGTAGTTGAATTTTGACAATCTCTTTTTCCAATAATCAAGCTCTGCACGCGGTCCAAGGTCATCAGCTTCCTTTCTCAACTGATCATTTTCTGCAAGAACCTTTTATCATAGAATAATATTATTGAATGATATCAATATGCATGGACACTATGGATTAATTCATAATTAAACTTCCAGTATTAACCTCCCACAATAAATTACTCAACTCAGCCACCACCTCTCATAAGGGGCCTTAACTTTGCTTGGCTTTTTTAGTTCTGAGTGAAAAAGGGAGCAGTATCTCAAGGGCACTGTTACAGAAAATTACATTTTCTGCAAACAACCTACAAAGTATGTTTCAAAGTGAAACTTTGACCACTGAGCATAGTGTTCACTGAATTATTGTGTTCCTTTTGTTTCATTAAATCCACTGAGAATTACTACTTTCGGAATAGATGACTATCAAAAACAGAGTCTAAGCTTCCAAAGACACATGTATGCTCTATTTACCAGTAGATGGAAAAATCTCTCAATAATATTCTCATGCAGAAGTAAAAACACACAAAATGCCAACAATACTTTAAAATACAGGGATTGATCACATCTAATTATATAGAAAGATAGCTATACACCAACAGGATTAAACTCATCATCTGTCAATATGCAGATGTTGTATTTTACAATTGCTCAGTATTATCACCTGTTCAATTTGTTTGATCCATCCTTTCATGCAGACTTCTATTTTTTCAAGAGCATCTGTGATGTTAGCAACCATCAAGTAATCTGAAGGTCCTCTTAGAGTTTTCAGATCATATGTTTCACAATTCTTCAGATTGATCTAAAACACAGGTTAAAAAAACCTGAAATGATGAAATGTTCATGAAAAATAATCCAGGAACTTCAAAAGTAACTGATTGCCCCACTTAATATTTCCACTTCAGTTTAAGTTAAACTGGTTTGAGTCAGAATTGGATGCCAGAACTGGACACTGGACTTTACCAGCCTGGCACCTTGTGCTCTCATGCTCTTTCCTTCACAAAGGCTGAGTAGAAATTAACAGTTAAAGCAACTAGTTGTCATGCATTAATCATTCTTGGTTTAAGAGCGGACACAGTTATTGGAAAGTCAAGTAATTAATAGCTCAAATAGTTAATGGCACCAGAGAAAACAAGAATAGAAGCACCTGCAGAATTGTCAAAGCCACAGATCAACATACAACTGATGACAAAAACCAGAAGGGTTGGTTTTGTCCAGTTTAACAAAAGCAATTTTTATGAGTATTCTACAACAGCAGTTAATTCAAGCACTCTAGAGCAAGAGACATTCTGCAGCTAGCTCAATGTTTATTTGCCATGTGAACATACTACCTTTTCTAACAGACTTTGCTGAGTTCCTGATAGCACACTAACAAATGCTTCAAGAGAATAAAGGAAGTTCTGCTTAATATATGAAGCTAGTTGAGGTTCAACAAGTTCAACCCAGCCATGATCCGTAGTCCGTAAGGCTGGAATGAAGATTTCTGATATCAGCTGCTCAACACTTTTTAGTAAGCCATCTCGACCTACATTCATCATGTTAAAATTTACTTCCTGTAAAAGAAACAAAGTACAAGTTAAAATAGAAAACAAAACTTTGCCATCATTGTATTTATTCCTGTCCTATTGCCTTTATCACCTCAAAAATTACCAGTACAAGCGCCTTTCATCCACCACTGGCACAATTCTTGCTAACAGGGGCTGCAATATTTGCACAGGGTCACAGTTTGTCATATAAAACTGAGGAAACAAAGATCTGAAAACACTTCAAAATACAATGAGAGTATAAGAGACCATTATTTATAAAGCTCAGCTTACATGAGTGAAAAAATTATTCCAGTCTGCCACTTCTAAAGCTATCAGAATTTTATTTTTTAATATATTGAGATATATATGTAGATATATTTGATATATATAGGCAGAGATGCATTTAAAAGGCTTAAATACAAGAAGTATTATGAACTACAGTTAAACTTGATCAAACATTTTGGTCCAAAAAGAATACCTTTACCCAGTTTGAGAAAGACATTCTGAAAATGACTCTTCTGACTTCTAAGGTAAATTACATTAATCTGCCAGCCATATTCTGCTTCATTAGAAGGTACCACATGATTTTTTTTTCAATAACATAGTTTAACACCAAGCAACTTTTATTCAAGTGTCACACATTAGATGTGTCCCCACACATACCAGTTTTACTTTGCATCTTGTCTTTCCTAGCTTTAAGGTATCCTTTACTATCAGCCAGGGCTATATCATTTTCTTCATAGCAATGATACACTTCAAGTTGCAACTGCTAGATAATGCTGGAGTTTTTCCCTTCCCCTCCTGTTTAGCCTTGTGTTTCACATAGCCAAACTGTGTCCTTTTGCTCATTCCTCCATGTCAAAGGCTATCATATTACATACTGAGAGCAAATACCCTAAGAGGAAAATTAAACAAGATTATGTGCAATGATCAGCAGTCACTGACTCATACCTGGTGGATATTCTCAGTTGTAATGTGTTTAAAAAGACTAGATCTAATGAAGAAAATGCATACACCAGTTAAAGCAACTTCTTTTCCCTCTGTCACAAATACTTTAGGTTTCTTTTTCTTTGTCAAATGAGATGTCATTCCTGTTTCCGGAAGGCCAAAGTGCTCTATAGATTCAAATAAAAGAAACATTTAAAACCCACTGATAATTTATTCAAATAAAAGTTTTCTAAACAAACAGTTCAGTCATCATTTGTGTATCTCTTGAGTCCCAGCCTCTGGAAACCACCCCATGGGACTACCCACTCACAGCATGTAGCATTCAGAGTCCTCACAGCACAGTAAGAACTATTTAATCCGATTTTCTCATTTTCACATAAAAAGCCTTTTATTTCTATTAATTTATTTCTTTTCTAGTCCTTCTAAGCAAAGTTCAGGATCACTGAATATGCTGCTCCCACATTTATGCTGCTGGTAATACTTGTAAAGAGTCAGCAAGTAGCAGCAGTGTCTTGGGTTGAGGTGGAAGGGAGGAAGGAGTAAATATCTTAAATTGTGGTTTTGGCCATGTTACTTCTCTGATACTAGTTTTCTGATGTTCCTTCACAGTAAAATTGCATGCATACACATCTTAGTGAGACACTGCAACAACAGAAAGATCAAAAAGTGAATTTCTGATACCAGTAGTTAAAGGACAACATCCAAAACAATGCAAAAAGTGCCAGGGCCCTTACCCTTTCTTCTTTCAGGCATGTGACCGTGTGCCCAGAGATCCCTATTTTTGGATCAGGTGGCCACCCATAAGTACCCCTCCCCACTCTACAGGCTTTCCCCAGAGGTGTGATAACAGGTAGGCACTGGGGAAGGAAACGGGATATGAGCAAAAGGGAATTCTGGGATAATGGCCCTACTACCATACTGCAGGCCTCCTGGAGCCATTGGTAGCAGGACCACCTGGATGGATGGTCACCTGCCAAGAAATGTGAAGAGGTTCTAGGGAAGACTGGTGGCATGATAGGGAGAGGCAGAGCACCTGTAACTGCTCACCTCGCGTTAAAGTCATCTTTTGACTATTAAAAACCATTGTTCAGCCCCCCAGGCAAGAGTTGCTGGACACACAAGGGAATACGTTGCTGCTGCATACAAGGAATATGTAGAAATGCATTGACAAGCTTCAGTAATTTTATCAATCCTCATTTCATGAACAAAGATTGGTGTCCCAATGCAACCAAACTTGATCTGCCTTAAGCCTCAGCACCTAAGAACTTTACTAGCTGCTTTTTCTTGCATACTCGCTCAGCACAACTATTACATGTTGCTGGAGAACCCAAGTTTGTTTACCTGTACCCGTTGTCTCCACATCTTGATAGTAGAACATCAGATGACGCAGACCTCCAGGGGCCAGGAATTTGTCAATGCGCTCTATCTGTTTGAGATCATGTTGAGATTATGCATAGCATACCCGCTATTAAAAGGGGGTTTTTTGCATGAAATACAGTCACAGAATTTATTGTACTAACTATAACCACTGGAAAGCAAAATATCTAACCAATTTCAAAATCATTGCAATAGGTCCTGAAAGTAAGGACACTTTTGTTCAACTTAATTAAAAACTGCTGAAAAATACTTTTTTAAAGAGAAAAAGAGAGTAATCTCAGACACGAAGTCTGATAAATACCTCACAGAGTATGGTAATATCAATTCTAAAGCACCCTATGAGTTTCACTATCAAATTCATCAGATTACCTGGTTGCCATCAAGAATTGCATCTTCTACTTCTGCTTTGTCCAGATTCACACAGCAGGCAATGATGTCCAGTAAGTAGTCATGCCTGCCATCCAGTCTTGCACGTTTAGCCTCTCTCTCTTCCTTGAGCTTTTGCTGTTACAAAACACAAAGTGGACAATGAATAATTCACAATCTGTTTTGAAGCCAAAAATAAAAATTCTAAAATTTCTTTTAAAAGGTAAAGATTATTACATTCCTCCACACTTATGGTTTATATTCTTAAGGCACACAAATGATTTTTTTATAAGCTACTCATTATGATTTTACAGTTGACTCCCTGGGTTCTATTTTCAGATTTAGCACAAAATCTCTATCATCAGTCTATTGTGCAATATTATTTGCTGAGAGGAAGAGGGAGAGGGAGGTATTTTATGTGTACAGCTCCATCATTCTGCAAGTTATTTTCAACGCCCTAAGTCTTTAGTCCCAGATTTTCAAGTCTAGTCATGTATGATCATCAAGATAGGATTCGGACTCATCTTTGTTATTTCTGGAAGATATTGTAAGCATTCTCTAATAAAGACAGATACTGCTGGAGGGAACTGAGGTTTCATACATTATCTCTTTGATATAATGAGAAATAAAACAAGCCACAAGCCTCAAGGTACACAAGTGTTTACAAATGTGCTTAACTATAGTTATTATACCATTCTTCAAGCAGTATGCCTACTCTTCTAATTAAATTGAATTCCCATATGTAATACACATCATTACATTATAGACAAAGCAGCCTCCTGGAATAGTTACTGGTATTGTTGTGTTTGTGGATTACGAGATTTAATATCATTTCATTTTCAAAAGAAATTTAGAATTATGTTTCATTGGTGGTAAATTCCATCTTTATTTCCCCAGTGATTATGAAAAAACCCAGTAACTGTTTAAAGTATGCACAAGTGATTTATCCACAAGCTTCTGCAGAGCCAGTAGGACTTGTGCAATACAGTTTATACCCTCATGTAAGCATCTTTCCTACTTTCTGGAGGAATTTTCAAATATTTGGTAAACTCATAATTACTAGCACGCTTTCATAAATGCTGAATGCCCTGAAATGTTTTTCCATGTGAAAGACAAACAGACACGGACACACCTGATGAATGCAGTAGCAGATTAATTTGTACATATACTTCATGCTATTTTACCTCTGTCATTCCCTAAAGCAGTGGCCACTTTTCCAAAAGTGAAATGTCACCACAGGATTGGCCTTTCCTACATGTTCTCAAATCAGCATAGAAATATTCCCCCTAGTTAGGCATACAAAAAGCAACCATTTTGGGCTGAATCAGCTTCAGACTACATTATAACAGTAGAAACCCAAAAACTGTTGTTTCAGTAATTTGAGCGCAACTGATGATGCATCTTTAACATTGAAAAATGCAACCAATACTCTGCCGATGAGTTAGCTCCTATTTTATCTATCAAAAAATTCTTTATTTTGCTTTATCTACAGAGAGTACTTCTATATTCTGCTGTTTACAGTATAGAGCTTCAGATATATTGCTACACAAGGTATTCATCTTATATTAGTTACCAGTTCCCAACTCCACCTATACAGATGTCCCTGTGATATGTTCATAGTCTCCATTTCTTCTACAAGTTGCTGTTTATGTAGGCTGAAATCATGAGTACCTTCTCAAACTGGAAAATCATGCCCCAGTGTTTGTTTCAGTTCTTTTAATGTTTCCAATCCTTTAATTGCAATCCTTTAATCTCTCAAGCTCTATAAGAAGTACAGTAGCTACTGTGTGTAGCTGTTCACACAGCGTTATGCAGTATTTTATGTCTAAGACTCGCAACAAGAGCTTGTTGTTAATATGTCACAAAACTGTAAAAATCTAGTTAACTTAAATTCTTTTAATGAAGTTTACCTAGAGAATCCAAGGAATTTTTAACTCAATAGTAAAGATATAGTTTTATGATTATTAAAGACATTCACTTCCATTTATCACATCATTTCTGAAAGGCATTTGCATTGTTCCAGTGGACATCCAATTTCTATAAGTTACATGCATGTTTTTCTTGGTAGTTGTTACAATGCAATTCAGGAACACATCCTGCCCGTCTTGCTTCCATATTTTGATGGTCTGCCATTTCTAAAAACTTCTCGCCAAATTAAGTGTTCCCCAATCACAAACTCTCACTTTTCATTTGTTGCAGTCAAATGAAGACAATTCTGCTTCATTTTTAGGATTCAGTTGTCCCCAGAAAAGTAGAAGAAACCTAACTTCAATGCTTTCAATAGTATGCTATTAATTTAAATATTTGAAAACACTCGAACTAGAGTAGAAGCTGATCAGAATATCAGTTTTCTTTTGCATACCACTAAGAAATTATTTTTTTATGATATCCTTCACTTAAGATTAGGAATCTCAAAGAACAAATTGTGAGAAAATGTTGAGCTTTCTACCTCTGATTCTTTCCATTCCCCCGGTCTTTAAAGGCCAGACATAAATAAGCAAAAGGCTCATGGAGGAACAAGTAGATTTCTATTCCAGATTTGTTTCCTTTGTGATGTTTGTCCAGTGATGCATTTCAGGCCCTCAGCCCTCTCATATCAACCGGAACTTCAGTGAAGGAATTCATCAACCTGTTCCAAAATTCAGTCTTTGGACTTCAAGATACTATAACTACCCCCACATCTTGCTTTAAACTAGCGATGTATTCATGGCCTAGGAGTTTCTGTGTATTTGTATTTTGCATCCTGCAGGATACACTACAGAAGTACATATCCCTAAACAGCCTCTGTACAAAAAAAAAATAAAATTAATAAAAAAGGACAAGCAGGCAGTTTTATGTAATTCAAATTAACAGTACTTAATAGAACACTGGACAAGCAAGATTTGAAGATGGAAGGATTGCTAAAACACATAAGCTACCATTTATGTAGGTAAGAGAAGAGTTGATGGTAAATGCAGTAATTCTTACATGCAAACCCTGATAAGTATCAACAGCAATTCTGATCAAGGTCATAAAACAAAGACTCCTCATAATGTCCTATAATTTCGGAGGATCCAGGTGGAACAGTAGTTACAAAAGAAAAACACTTTCTCACTTAAATACATGGGAGGACCGGCCAAGTTTTTAAATTATACTGCTTTACTTCAGTTCTTGATATAAAGAAAAGCAGCCCCGCCACATTTAGATTTGGGTTTCTTTTCCCCCACTTAGTTAGTTACAAAGGTACGAAAGGCCATAAGACACAGTCCCACAACAGATGCAAATCCAAAGCTAAACTAATTAAGTGAAAATTGCTTTGATGATTAATCCAGTCATTATAAGTAACTTGGTTTATGCTACATAAACCCTTAAAATTTCTAATACATAAATACAAAAAAATTAGTACAGAAAACTTATTAGACATCTTCACCTGAAGCAGCATAAAGGGAAGATTCCTAAAGCCATTTTAACATACTCCTAAACCCATAGACGTCACATCAATCTGAAACAACAAATGGGGATTAAGTTATCTTTGGTTGTTGGTGGGGTTTTTTTAAATATTTTCTAACTATCACAAGGGTGTGTAAGTATATATATTTAAGCAGAATGTACTAAAATATCAGAAATCGGAGATGCTAGGGGTCCTTCCTTTGAAACAACAGACTTGAAAACCAAATATTTACTGTTGCCAACTTCTCCATTACAGTGGGCAGTTGCTAATGTGCCTGCAGACATTTTAAACAGAGTCAACATGAATATTTAGTACCAAGTCATAACTGCACAAGTTAAAACTTGTTTCTGAGCACAGTTTATTCAGCAATGCTGCACTTGGCCGTCAGAATACCATACATTACTGAATTTAGACACACTCAGATCAAAGCCTGATGGATGAGCAATACGCCTGAACTTTATTAGGAAGTTCAATAGTAAAAAAGTCAAAAAGTAAGAGTATGTTACTGCTAATTTACTGTCTTACCCAAAATCTATCTAATCAACATGGCATTCCTCTGTCTCGCCTTTGTTTCTCATTTTACTTTAATGTTTCGTATTGCTTGAGTATTTCTCATTGATTTCCCTGTAAAAGTAAGCTGCAAATCATTTTATACTTTTCAAGCACCCTGAGTTTTCAACAGACACACACCTTTTTATTCGTTCTTCTCCGAAAAACACCCTACAGAATTAGTGTAAGCCCCTTAGTGGCTCTTAAGTCTCAAATATCAAGCAGAGCTTTCCCATTTGTCATAACATTGCATTAATTCAGGAATAACTTGTTCAAATAACCAGCTTTTAAAATTAGCCTAAGGGTCTTAGTGGCTTCTATATTTTATTACTGTTTCTTAGTGCTACATAGTGTCCACAAAACTCCATTCCCATTTTACAAGTATGGGAAAGGTGAAGATAAACATCAGTTTTCCTTGGTAGCAGAGACCACCCCAGTTTTGTTGCCAGATCTAGCATCAAACTCTTTATCACACTGGTCTAATGTTTGTGAAATTATACTATTACTAGACCACTGCAACAATATGGACAAGACACAAGTACCAGTAGTCAAATGCGTATCTCCAAATGCAAATCTATCTTTCAAAGCCTTCATTGATACCCTATCAATTATCTTATAAGACCAGCTACACAAAAAAACCCTACCTCTCATGACAAATACCTGTCCCAAAATATGTTTTGCTTTAGAAGGCAAAGTTCATCCATTTTTATGTAATTAGAATGCTTTTTGAAACCAACATCATCCACCTAAACCATTTCAAAACAGTTTTTTACACCTCCTGCCCCCTCATTTCATACCTTTATTCAGACTAGGCAGTTACTACTCTCTACCTAGTCCAAAGCTCAGTTTTACTTACCTTTATAACTCTGCCAATGCTCTGTTTCCAAAGCTGCTTTCTTCCAGCTCTAAACATTGTACTATTTGATACAAGCATCAAGTACTGTTTTTCAGCAATAAACCTTAAATCATGGATCAAGCTTCTTGTTTCATTATTTTGTGCTCTCCTCCCAACCTTTTGCTCTTATTTGTTTCATTCCTCATCTGTAGGAACACCAAAATAACTCTAAGAAAATACAGGAAGGCCCTAAAAGTCAGCAACTATTAACTTCAGCTCTATATTTAAAATTCAGTTCTAATGTGCATTTAAATTACTTGAAAACTAAATTAGACTCCTTTAGAAACTAGGTCTCTAACCATCAGAATTTACTGCCTATAGATAAGGAGTTGAAAATTACTGCTACCAAGCACAGTGTTGTTAAGGTGATATTGTTTATATGCAAACACCACTCAATACAATTCATCATGTTGAAGGACAACATAACTATTTGCGAAAGTCAGTTTTATAACTAACTGCTTATCTGATTTGTGTTTAGCCTTCTTAAGCAATCCTCCTGTCAATAAATATCTTTTTCCTTATCACAGATGGCTAGTTAAATATATAGCAACAACAGTAAAGCAGCTTTCAGATAGCTTTTACCTACAGACTACTAAATTACCGAGTTTTCCATTCATATTTTTATGCTAACACACTTAGTCTCAGTTATTATTCAGTTACACAATGGTTACTTAATACTTTTTTTTTTCCCCCCAGCAAGGAATGTTGAGATTTTTCTTCTTAAAATAGCCTTATTTTTTTCCACTTCAGTGACAGAATCTAATCTGATGTCTTCTTGAAAATGCCAAGAAAAACAAACTAATGATCCAATATCAGGAACAAGAAAAACAAGATGTTTTACAGATATTTCAGGCTTAATATGACCCTAAATATTTCTGCTTCCACTCATACCAATGTGAATCATGTCTAAAATCACTTGATGACCTCAGTGTTGATAAAAATCTCATGAGTAAAAACCATTTTCCCCACATTATCTAATTTTTTCATACAATTTCCCCCACCTACTATAGTAAAATCTGATTGTGTATGCATGTTTGAAAGAGAAAGACTGAAAAAAATTGCATTTAGTGCAAAAGTAAACACCCATAGGTTTTTCTGAACCCGTAAACATGCGATTAAATATTACACATACAGTAAATTCCTGGACCTATTCAGAATACCGAGGAATTATTTACTAGCCTAGACATCTAGTCCAACCTTCTAGTCCTTCATGGGATCCTGCCTAGCAGGTCTCTGAGGAAGTCAAAAATCTGCTGGCCTGAGGTCTAAGTCTGTGACACTACTGGTTGTCTTGCTCACTTCTCTCGGGGTTTTTAAACTTCACAGCCACATTATTGCTGAAGTCAAGGATTCCCCCAGCCTCCCTGTCTTCAACTGGTTCTTACTTGTGAGTGGCAAGCCCAGCAGAGCTGTCAGCTTATTTCTCGTCTGCAAAAAGAAATAGTCTTCAACAAACTCCAGAAATCTCAGTCATTTAAGTAACTTGGAATGTGGAACTTTACATTAAATCAGAGGCTGGCAAAATTAAAATGACTGGGAATCATAACAGGAAATATTCTAATCTGTGAAGTAGAACCATATATGTGTTAATTACAAATAATCACAAATCATTAACTTACACAGAAAGCCTCTTTACAGCTGTAATACATCTTCAGTCAGCTCTCAGCAAGAACCTTTTAAATAGACTGCATTTACAGTGCTATTACAGTGATCTGGTTTAGAGTCATGGAAAGATTTTGATGTTTATGGAAAGCAACTTCCTGTGGTCTTCCAACTCATTATGTGTTAAAAAAAGAAAACTGAAATAATGAAGTGGTTGAGACAGTATTTTACTGCCATTGTCACTGTTGTTCTCCAGTCAAAAGTCAGACTTTCAGCAAAGCCAATTTAGCACACCATTAATACAACCAACCCAGAAAGAAAGCTAAGCAGAAACCTTTTGGTCAGCAACCATATGCAAGATATCACTTGCATTGCTTCTTTACCTTACAAGTCACAAAAACAAATAACACTCAAGCTTAAATTTGGCATAACTGGTAACTGCTGAAAAGACTATAAAAATATCACTTTAGGAATTTTCTTTACATCCACAAGAGCATTAGTTTGAATAGTGTACAATGGCTATGCAAACAGGCCAAATAATTCAGGCTCATTTTAAAGACTTTTGAACAGAACAGTTCCTGTTGAGGCAAGGTCATGTAATCAATAACTTAACAAGGACTACTTGTTTTACCACATTATCAGATTTAACACATCACAGAATCACAGAATGGTTGAGGCTGCAAGAGACCACTGGAGATCATCTAATTGAACCTCCCTGCTCAAGCAGAGTCACCTAGAACACATTGTTCAGGATTGTGTCCACACGGCTTTTGTGTGTCTCCAGGGAAGGAGACTCCATGACCTCTCTGGGCAACCTATTACAACCCTCAGTCACCCCCCACAGTAAAGTTCTTCCTCATTTTCAGGTGGAGCTTCCTGTGGTTTAGTTTATGCCCACTACCCCTCATGATACCATCTGGCTTCATCTAGCTGGCTCCATCATCTTGACACTCTCCCTTCAGATGCTTATATACCTTGATTAGATCCCCCCTCCTTTAGGCTGAACAGACCCTGCTCCCTTGGCCTTTCCTCACAGGAGAGGTGCTCCAGACCCTCAATCATTCTAGTAGTCCTTCACTACACTTGCTCCAAGGGCTTCATGTCTGTCTTGTAGTGGGGAGCCCAGAACTGGGCACAGTACTCCAGGTGAGGCCTCATTGGAGCTAATTAAAGAGGGAGGATTACCTCCCTCACCTGCTGGCAATGCTCTTCCTGACACAGCCCAGGATACCACTGGCCTTCTTGGCCACAAAGGCATGATGCTGGCTCATGGACAGCTCATTGTCCACCAGGACCCCCAGCTCCTTCTCCACAGAGCTACTTTCGAGCAGGTCAGTCCCTAGCCTGTACCAGTGCATGGGGTTATTCCTCCCCAGAAGCAGGACCCTGCACTTGCCTTTGCTGAGCTTCATTAGGCTTCTCTCTGCCCAGCTCTCCAGCCTGTCTAGATGCTTCTGAATAACAGCAAAGCACTCTGGGATATTAGCCACTTCTCCCAGTTCTGTATCATCAGCAAAGACTTAGAAAAACATTTTTATCATTTGAAAGAAGTTTTCTTGCAGTTTTAATCAGCTTCAGAACAAAACAAACAAACAAAAAGAAAACCCTGCTCTTTTACCCTATATTTTACTGGTGATCCACAATCCGATCTGCGATTTTAACACCACAGATGCTCCAGGAGCCTAAGATCCATGGTGAAGTTGCATTCTTTTTAATAATGTAATACAGACACGAAGGAGGATATGCAATCTTGTATTATAACTCAGCATTGTCAGATTAATATTAGCCTGTCATGTGTCTCTGGATACTCTCAATTATATTCAGCTCCCTACAAACCAGTAAGCCAGATTTGGGGTAAATCACCATTATGCTGATCAGTACAAAACCATGAAGAGCAGAAACAACTGCATCAGAGGGAAGCTTTTTAGGTTAAAATATTAAGTAGTAATATTATTTTAGGAATTATGAAAGTTCATTACGCAATGTCAAAAGATTTTTTAATAGGTGTTGCACTGCGCAGCTTTGGCGACAAGGTTTCTTTTAGTATGGCTGATTGCAGGTGGTAGCTAGCTGCCATCTAGTGGTTAAAAGCTGAAAGAGTGCATTACTTTTACGCTGGTTTTGACGAGACCAGTCTATCTAAAATTTGGCAACCGAAATTGGCCTTTACAGAGATGATCACTTACACATCTCAAATGAAAATACATACTGAATAGAAGTGGAGGAACTTAAAGAGAAGCATATCCTACTCTGCTGTATTCTTTTCATACGACTGCAATGAAAACAACCAAAGCTATTTTTCTCCGTCACTGCAAAAGGTCTTAGCAGCCTATGTCAAAAAGGGGATTCAGCAAGTCTTGGGTTAGAGTTAGAAAAATCTAACAAACATTTGGTACACATATGTATGTATACATGCACACAACAGCCATTCCTACAAAGTAGCTCACAGATTCCTATACAACACTGTTGTATAGTGACATTATAGTGACAACATATAGAGACAACACTATGATACCACTTGCACTGAAAGTGTAAATGATGGTACTCAGTAGCTGCTGTCTAGCATTAAACAATTAGAAGATTCTCTTTGCAAGCTGTTGCATGGCAAAGAAAATATCACTGTAATAACAGTTCATGGACTAATTAAATTTTTGCTCATTTAACCTTAGAAGTAAACTTTTTTTTGTCTCCCTGCAGGCCCCACCAGGAAGGTAAGATAGGGTGCCCTTATTAACTTGGCAGCATATTTTTTAATTCAGCATTTTTAAGATTAAATCAGGATTGCTTAATATCAAGTCATGCATCCTAAAACTGAGCCCTAAACTCAGATTCATACTCATACAGCTTCATATATTTTTCATTAATTGGTGCCAATTTATACCTCAAAAGTTCAAGGATCAGACCTTCAGAGATTTTCCTGGTGTGTTTGGTTTTTTCCTTAGGCAAATGCACAGTCCATCTTAGAACCACTGTCCCAGCAGTCAGCAAGGAAGGCTAAAAGTCTTTTTATTTTCCATATTGTCAAAAGGGAGTATCCTCCAGGTCAAACCGTATACTAACCCAAAGCTTAACCAGAGTAGGCATGAAATTTAAGCTGTTCTTTAGCTCCAGCTACATGCAAAGTCTTGCCATGATTTAGTATTATTACCACTTCCTTTACAAAGAAACGATCAAGCCTCCTTGTCCTGGGTTCAGCAGTAACAGTCATTTTTTCTCCTTCTTAGTAGCTCGTGCAGTGCTCTGGTTTTGACTTTTGGCCTGGAAACAGCGCTGATAACACCGATGTTTTTAGTTGCTGCTCAGTAATGTTTAATCTGACCAAGGACTTTCTGAGCCTCATGCTCTGCCAGGGAGGAGGGGAAGCCAGGAGGAAGCAGAGACAGGACACCT